>JABSTQ010011516.1:700000-705269 GCA_013358835.2 Ixodes persulcatus
TAACACAGTGGTCCCTAATGGAGGCAACAGCAACGTACGTATAGAGAAAAAATGCTGCTGCCACCGATGATAATCATTGTCTAGGAAAAGAGGGTACGTATTGCCATCTTGCGGGCACGTTTGGCAGGCGTGCCGGAGCGTTGTGGGACGCCTGTGAAGGGAATTTTGCGGCGCGACACCGTAACGACTATTCGGAAATTATTCGAAAAATATTCGAAACTTTTGAAAATTATTATTCGATTCGATTAGCGAATCGAATAGAGTAATATTCGATTCGTTATTCGAAAATGGCGAATATTCGCACACCCCTAAATTATATAAATACAAATACCTCGATTTTAGCTTTCTGGTGGTATCAAAATAATTAAAATATCTTCAAGGGTCCTCACGTTGCAAAACTTTGCCGAAAATAACAAACGGAAGATTGTTAGATTTTATTCTATTATTTTAAAATACAAAGTTTTCGTTTTATTTAATTTTCCACAATGAAAACTATATTCAAAGTGTCAGAGAACAGTTGTAGTGCATTGCTTGAAAGGTGACAACATGACGAGCGGCCAAACTCATTACCCCCGACAGGTGGGAGCAATGTTAGTGCTGGCCTCGGCCGCTTCACCGGTAAATACCATGGAAACCAAAAAAATCCACCAAGCTTGCAGTTTGCGTTCTCGTTCATTTCAAAAATGGAACAAAAGGTTATATATTTTTGTAAAAAAATTAAAACATTGACCCATAAATTGAACTTAGATTGAGATGAAACATCCCGATACTTTTTACACTTTGATAGTAATTCGCGACTCCAGCGACCTATAGGGGACGCCACTATCGGGCAAATATGGCGGTCGAATCCAGGTCGTGCCGTGCCATGTGCCAGCTCAACGCACAACGCTGGGGCACCAGCGAGTAAGCACTGGACTCAAAATTGGTTCCCCCGCGTTTTATCTTCCACGTTTCAAACCTGCGTGGATGTGTTGGGGTACGCGAACTTCCAGAGGCTTGACTTTCCTCGAGGAAACGAGGAAAGGACTGCCCACTGTCCTTCCACGGTGCTGATGAACGCCGATAAACGCAGGATGTCTGGCTCACGCGGTTACAAAGGTCGCGTGCACAGAAACCTGGGTTACAAGGCGATACTACAGTTACGACACAGTCATCGGTAGAACTGTTCTGTCGCGCCATCCACCGATAACATGTAAACACGGAAGCCAGAAGAGGCGAGCAGAAATCGCGAAGGGACCTGTTCCTGCCAGTTCAGCGTTTTCCCGCTAGGTGCCGTTCGTTTTGCTGGAGTCGCGAATATGGTATGCGTGCACAAAGGCGCGGCGAAGTATCGAGGATATAGTTATCGGAGATATCGGAACGATCTATTCAAACTACCTAACTTAGTCGGCACCTCAAGGAGTACAGCTGTCTGTAGGCACAGTTTTTATCCGGGAACTTTAATTTAATTAATACGCAGCACCTTCGCGCTGAACAGTATTTTTAGACAAAACCTCGAGACTGGGAAAAAAGACGAAGGATGCCACAACGAAGTCCTTTTTTTTTTTTCCTCCGGTCTCGGGGTTTTGTTTTAAAATATGTACAACCATCCCCAGCTAGTTCGAGCCCTAACGTTTTGTTAATTGAAGCAGTATTTTGTAATATCCAGTCGCTTATCAATTGTTATCGTATTAATCAGATAAGTCAATTGCCAAGCGTCGCTACGTTTCTAGCAGACGTCCTTGTCAACTTGTATCTTGAATGAGATGGCCTGCTAAACGTTTATGCAGAGCATTTTTTCTTTTCTTTTTTCGATACACGAAAAATCAACAAGTCAAACCGGAAGATCTTTTTTCTCACTTCGTGATGTCTTGCCCGAAAGCATGTAGAAATTACTGCACCGCGGATCAGAAGCCTATATCAGAGAACAAGAGCCATCAGCTTGATTTCCTCCGATAGATGAGCTGGCTAGGCTAGCTTGTTTTGCTTAGCAGAAGAGCAAACTAGGCAGTTCTGGCACCGCTTGAAACGGGCGAGAGCACGCGGTGAACGTACAACTTGCACAGGGGACTAGCCAGAACATCGGTGCCACGAGCCATACCACAGTTTCTCGGCCATACGGATCGGTGTCGCCATCTAGGGGTTAAATCTTATTAACGTAGCAGCTTGGGCGAGTTGGTTGCACATTATTACACACACCACAGCGCACTATTAGCGATGTGCGCGGCCAAAAGCGTCGCTGTGGTCAGCTTTCCACGATTGGCCAAACCATGGGCATATGAGCACTGTCAGATTGTCAACTTTGGCGGTGTTAGTTTCGGATTGCGATGGCTCCTAGCTTCTACTGTGCTTTTTAAACACACCATCGAACTCGTCGTCGCACCCGATGGTAAGTAGCTAGAATAACAACTGGTGACGTCACGGCGAGGAAAATCCCAGTCGTGACGTCACGGAGGGAAACCATAAGAGGGCGCCACCGAAACATCTCGGCGCTAATAGCAAACAACTCTCGCTCACTTACACACGAAAAATAAAGCAAAATTCAAACAAACCGTGCTGACTGACAACTCTTTTTATAGAACTTTGTCTTCTTCAACATCTAGCAACACCGAATTTTCCCAAATCACGCGCGCAAATCTCCTAGATGCCTAAAATTTCTTTCTCTTTTTCTGGCAGGTGTAAAGAAGGTGTACTAATCAGTGTTGGACAAAATACTCGATAAAAGTATTTAAGTTAAGTTACTAAATACCTGCTTCATAAAGTATTTAAAATACTACTCAAGTTACTTTCACTGCAAAGTATCTTGAGTAGAGTACAAATACTTAGAAATGTATTTCAGTTACTTTTGAAGATACTTCCGCATTGCTTAATTTGTATCGACGTCATTGACAACGACAATTATGCAGCTACGCAAATCTGGGTTACCAGAATGGTTTATTAGCACGCAACAACACAAAACGGGGGAAAAAAAGTATCGTAGGGCTATTTTATGCAGTCCGACTATAAAGAGCAAAATATTGTCATGAATGATAAATGATGAGGCAGCGAATAACAAAAGAAACTAAACGTTTAAGGGGGCGAACTTGTTCCCGAAACAAAATAGAGAAAGGCTAGCGCGTCGCAGGCGTCGATGTCGGCGAAACACTCTAAAAAAAAAGGTAGTCATAGGTGACTACTTTTGAGGTGGTAAAAAGTTGTCCCAAATATAACGACCCCTAGGGTAAAAATCACGACCCCACAAGTAGTCAAAAAGCAGGTAGTAAAATTTTACTACACCCAAAAGCAACATGGCGGCCGGTTAGCGAGGCTCGGATTTCCCGGTAAGGCCTAGCGAACAGCACGGCTTTTCGGCCGAGTGAGAGAATAGGGCGCATAAGCCCATTCGACGTCTTCCAAGCGCCATCAGACACGCTAAACATCCGTCCTTAGACACCGGTACCGTACCTATTAGCCGGGAGGACGGCAGCGTGTTTGCCGGAATCGCCACGATTGCACCCGACGGCATCTCGCTAGATTGACTGTATTTTTACCCCCGGCGGAGAACGCTCGAAAAAGAAATCGTAACGCGAGGAATGGGCACGCTGACTTTATTGAAGAAAACGTATGCTTGTCGTATGCGGCGATGAATCGCTGGGCACCTTCGTCGACACCGACGGGAGGCGTACAACTCGCACCAACGCCCCGATATCTTTCGTTCTTTTTTTTTCCTAACTCGTCTTGTTTGCGCCTACCTTAAACGACGTGGTTATCCATTGCTGCCTGCACTTCGCAGCTCTTCGACACAGAACAATCATTTAGGTGGCTGAGTGGCACAATTATCACGATTGTTGTCAAATTCAGAGGCACCGTAAGGATCCCAGTGGACCATATGCCAGCTGTTTGCAATCAATAGCTACAGGACTGCACAACACAGCTTATTGAATCAGGCGGCAGCTTGCGCCACCTAGGAAGTGTAGTAACCGCTAGATGGCACTAAAAAAAAATGCTCATCCACCTACTCATACTTGAACTACGTACTGCACCTACAGCTCATGCGCCAACACACATCAACCACGACACAGAACACATGTTACGGGGACATACATATCAACAGTACAAGGCACAAGCAACCACAACACAACACAACACCTCCGCGACTCTCTACACTGACCACCCTACCGACCCGATTTGTATATATGCCCTACTTCGTTCTGACAAGGATTAGGCAAGTGACTGGCGCTGTTTAGTAGATGCATACAAAAAGTGTCTGCAAGTATTATTAGTATACAGGTGTTCTGTGTATTTAAATAGGCCGGTTAGACACTTCCCTTAATCTAGCGCTTCGAAGGGCAACATAATATGAAAGTAATGGGCTAAAGTAACACCGCGCGGCATGGTCCCGATCAGTTTCGGTTTCAGATTCACGCAGTGATAAGTTTTTCGATTTGGGTAGTTCAGCAAGGCCCCGCCAGAGCGCCGCTGGCAGCTAGAGCAAGATGGCCGCACGCAGCAGCTCGCTCAAAGGCGTACCGTCGGCGTCATTTTACTCGAAAAACAGTAAGTATATGGCTCTGCCGTCCTATATTCGGCACTTTTTTTTTTGCTCAGAAAGTCTTCCGCAACCACATTATTCCGTTCGTTGTTGTTTTTGAGGCAAGCAATGTTTGAAGCAATGTTACTAAGCCCGTCCGCTTAGTAACAGTGCTTCAAATTCCTGCGTATCATTTTCGATACAGTGGGTCGTAATTGATGGCACAATTTTTGTATCAATTCTGATAAGTTTTCTTGGTAAAGCTTTGAATGGTACAGGTTTTAACAGTTTTTTTTATTTATTTTTCCTTCTAATTTTAGGTCCCGAAGTTAGGAACATATTGAACCGCATCGTCGCCGGCGAAGATGTCAGCGATTTTAGTGATCTGTCGGAAAGTAACGACGAAGATTACACTCCCCCCCGCCGCGGCTGAGCCCTCTGAGACAAGTGATGATGAAGAAATCGTAGAAGATTCCTTCGGGTCATCTGTAGCTTCGTCTTCTCGTCCAGACAACAAACGGCGAAAGGAATTGCTCCAAAACAGTCTTGTTGAATTTTCCAAAGTATTCTCTGAACCGGATGCCATGGATTGACCATAGTTCCTTTTCCGCCAGTACTAATATGCTCACCATGCTAGTGGAACAAACAAATGTGTACAGTACGCAGAAATACGGCAGCTCCGTGATCACAACTCTGTAATGTCCTCTCCTAAGGTTTTGTTTTTTTCTTCGTAGTAGTAGTGGTGAGGTTTTTAAGAGCTACCCCTCTACAAAGGAGAAA